>JAEIFK010000454.1:6597500-6632500 GCA_018901825.1 Drosophila funebris
GCATAGACAGATGGGGATGAGTATGAGGATGAGATTGTGGATGGCATTCCGCGTGCAACATTCAACGCACACACATAAAAAATGGCAAATGAATAGCAGGACGCACACACACGCACATACACACACACACACACACACACACACACACTTGTTGTTGTTGGAGTTTTGCAGGCTGGCGGATTGGATTGAATCATTGAATTGAATTGAATACGTGCGAGCACGAAACAGAGAGCATTGCTACGTGTCCTTAACTTGTTGTTGTTGTTAGTGTTGTTGATGTTGTTGATATTGTTGTTTGCTGGTTTGCTGTTATGTATTAGCAGGATGTCAATGTGTGTTGCCCGGAATTATGTATGTACAAACACCCAAACAATACCCATCGCTATCCCCATCTCATCCCATTCGAACCCACCTCAACCCATCCTTAACCATCTCCCCTCACCCCCGTCTGTCCAGCCGTCTAAACAGATGGGATCACACGCGTAAAAGGCATCAAATGCTGTCCGAAAAAGCAAAGCACATCAAAAAGAAGAGCTACAAAAATACTTGTATATACATAAAAACCATAATAAAAATAAAAGGAAACAAAAAAAAAAAAAAAAGAATGACAGAAAATACAGGAGAAAGCAAACAAACAAACAAACAACTGGACTCGAGTGTTGTCCATTGCAGGGATCCTTTAGCATTTAGTCGTGGCCCCAAAATTGACATCAGTTGCTGATTTTTAATTAAAAATTTGCGACGTGTGAAGTTGATTTCAATCTTTTGGGGGTGTGGGGGTGGGGCGTGGCCTCAACTGACAGATGAACAGATACAAGATACACAGATACAAAAGCTACAGCTCAGCTGTTTAGTTGAGTTGAGTTTTCGCTTAGAAGATGATATATAGAAGCCTGTGCTTGATGCTCGTGACTGGCCACATGACTGGACAGGCCGGGCAGCTGATTCGCTCGAATAACAGTTGATGCCTCGTGACAGGGCACAGCACACGGAACAGAAACAGGAACAGGAACTGGATGTGCAAGAGGATGAGTAACAACACAAACACGAAGACGAGCAGCGAACAGCCAACAGCAGTCATCACATGTCAGCCACATTCACATTCACAACCAAAATGGATGCACTCGCTTCATAAATATAGATTAAATAGTCGAGATATATATATATATATATATATATATATATCTATAGGATATCGAGAGCGGATAGAGCGGACAGTCAATTGAAATGCCAGCCACAAATATATCGCCCTGGATAATGCACTTATCGATACAGGGATTAGCTCAGTTGGGCAGTGAGTGCATTCACGAGTGTCACTGAATCGTCATGGAGCACAAGGCAACTTTAAGAAACGAGTCATTTAACAGAATTTGGCACTCTTCAGTCAAATGAATCATTTCTTTAAGAATAATGTTTTGTTAATTAACAGTGAATGCATTCATCAGTAGCACAGTGTCATCTCATTCAATACTCATTTGCTTTAGCAGTTGCAAATGATTTATTTGATGCAAATGATTAATTCATGTTTTGTATGTCGAAACGAAGTGAATGTTTTACAAATAACTAATGAGTAAATTCATTTGCCATTACAGGATATCCCCCTCCGATTTAGTCGCCTTTAATTTGATGAATGAATAAATGCAAATATCAACAAATCATTTGCAAATGCAATCGAAATTTCTTAAATTGCATTTTCATATAATTTCCCGCATTTATTTTTTGTTTCCTTATATTGAATCCTTATGCATGCAATGCGTATTTTCCTGCACTCAACAATTTTTCCAGCTGAAAATGTATTTCTCATGCGTTTTTTGTCAACACAAATTGCATTTTCTTTTCAAACCATTTTCAGTTACGCATATTAATATACCTTAAAGAAAAATTAAACTACAAAATGTGGAAAAGGCAACGAAAAGTTCTATTACTTCTAAGTAATGTTCACAGCGAATGCTCTGAGTATAAAGTGAATATCATAATGAATGATAAAGTTTCAAACGCTTTCAACCCAATGATTCGAAATATGGCTGCTCTATTTTATTACAATTACAGGGTATACAGAATGGGGATAAATCAACAGGCTATGAATGCCTTTATGAGTGCAGGCTTATTTAAAAAAGAATTTAAAAACATATATAAGAACAACAATTCAATTGATCCGTTTTAAACGGCGACTATTAGAGGCAATTCTCTCCTGCAAGCAGTCCCCACTCCCCATCCCTCAACCCCTCCCCCCATCACCCCTTTTCCCTTTCACCGGCCTGGGCAACTAACCCTTACTCCCACAATGAGGCCCCCTGCTGTGTTTCAATTGAATTATGAGGCACTTCAAATGCTGCGGGTCTCAAAGTCATTGTCTTATATAATACCGTTATGACATTAACCTTATCAAGCGCATGCAGAGTGTGAGTGTGTGTGAGTGTACCGTATGCACATATGCATGTGTGTGTATCTCTTTCGCTATCTGAAGAGGTACTTGACATTCACACGCGCATTCAACACGCACAGCCCAAAAAAAGAAAAAAAAAAGCAGAGCAAGCGGACCGCGGACCGCGGACAGCGGACAGCGGACAGAGGACGTCAGAGGGGACAACGTCCAGTTTTATGACCGATACGCAGAGTCAGGCCCACTAAAAAGCTATTAACAAGTAATAATGACAACAACAACGACAACAGCAGCCATAAACTTGAGTGCAACAGTTACAGACAGCAATGGGAAAAGTCGCGGTTGCAATGTGCCACACTTGAACTCATAAATTCTAAGAACCCGCAGATAACCTACATATATCGCCCTCTCCCTTCCTCCCCCTCTTGTGCGCCCTTTCACGCATTCAGTCTCTTTATAAATAAACATTGTGCGTGCTTAGTCTGCGTATATATATGTGTGTGTGTGTGTGTGTGTGTGTGTGTGTGTGTGTGTGTGTGTGTGTGTGTGTGTGTGTGTGTGTGTGAATGTGCTTAAGCCAAGTGCAACATCAACAATGAGTGCTGCTGCTGCTGCTGCTGCTACAGCAGCAACAAGTTGATGCAGTTGTTGTGCCTGTTATTATTATTGTTGCCGTTGATTATGACAACACCGATGACTGATGTGAGTTATGCATGTGCCTCTGTATACGTGTCTATGCATGTGTGTGTGCGAGTGTGTGCCACCGTCGATATACCCATTAAAACATTTAAACGATGCCCAAGTTCACAATCTTTGTGTGTGACGACAACGACAACAACTACCGCCGACGCCAGTGCACGTCGCACAGTGGTTCAAATTGCCATCAAATGTGTATCTCACATCAAAAATATTTTAAATTATTACTGATAAATATTATATATTCCAGTTGTTATTAATTCTTAATTAAATTGAATTAACTATTTGTATGCAGTAAATTCTTAAAACTACGTTGAATCTCATGAACTTTCTAGAATTTATAATCGATTTAATTTCTATAAAATATAAATGCATAAATTTTCTAATTTTCATAATTTACAGTTAAAATTTAAGTGTTTTTTATATTTACTACATTTTTTATTCTAGAAGCTGTGCAGCTTCAATTTATACATAGTTTATTTTAATTTTCAATTCTATTTTCATTTTAAACTGAAAATTAAAAAAATAATATTTTTTTTTTAATTTTTCACTGTTTAATCTTTAGCTGGTTGAAATATTATTTATTTAATTTTGAACTGAATTTGACAAACACTTAAGTTTTTCTATATTTTTTAAATAAATTTTGCATTTTGAGGATAAAAATAAAATATTTGAATATAAAGTAAAATTATTTTGTGTTGATAATTTTTGTGCAAATTTTAATTTATTTAAATTATAAATATTTAAAGTTTGAACATATTATTTATGGACACACAAATAAATTTTAATAGGAATTAAAAATTAAATCATTTTTAAAATATTTGCAAATGAAATTTACGCATTTTATTTTTTACATCACTTTCTAAGGAACTGAAACTATTAAAACGCGAGTAGACAAAACTGTAACGAGGACTCTTGCGACAACTCTTGCGAGTTGTTGTAGCGGGTGTCAACTGTAGATTGCTTTCATACTGTTCTTAGTAAAACTATTTCCTTGAATATTTCGCGTAATAATTCATTGATTTCTAAGTAAATCGAGAGACAGACAGAGAGAGATAGATAAAGAGAGATACTTATATAGAGAGATAGAGATAGAGAGAGAGAGAAATAATTGTTTGACTGTTTGTTAGTGTTGACAAATGCTGCCTTATGTGTGCCACTGTGGCACGCTCTGTGTGCGGCCGGGGCACAAACACAAATAAAAACCGGTATTGTTCAACATGCCACCAAAGAAAATGCTTCACTGTGGCTTGAGTGGATGGGGGGGGACGGGGCAAGAACACACAGCGTGGAACAGCTGCGGTCGAAGGGGCAAAGGAAGGTGCGGAAGGGGGGGAAGGGGGGGTTAGCCTATACCTTAAGGAAGAGGAAGATACGATATGATCACAATTCAGAGTCATCATAGTAATCCTTCATTTCGTTTCATTCTCTGATTGCAGCGATTGGGAGCAGCAGTAAAGCAGTAAACGAATCGCCGGCTGGAGGATTGGCAACGTTAAAGCTGGAAGGATTGCCACCATGGCAACGAGAACAACAACAACAACAACAACCATAACGAGGGGCATGCAACCATTGCTGCTGTTGCACGCTTTGCTGGCGCTAACGGCGCTGCAGATGACACAGAGCAGCTTAAAGGGAACCGGAGTTGAGGCGCTGCCAATCACCTCGAGACCCATCGAGGGAAACGCTCAACTCTTGGCCTGGGAGGAATGGCAACGATTGTCGCCCGATCAGCGAACGCTTGAGAAGGAAAAGAAGGTGACAGCCAAATCGATATTCACGCTGCCCTTCCGTCACTGTCCGCCGGGGCATAAACAGTACGGCGATCGTTGCATACCGCAGATCAACATTGATCCCACAGATCTTGTGAAGCAGGAACTGCTCGAGCTGATTGCCGAGAGCAATGGCAGCCCAACTGACAACATGGACTACGATTACAGTGACACTGACAGTGACAGCGAAAGCGAAGAACTCCTCTACAATGGGCCCCTTGTGCCGCTGATGCAAACGGGGCAGCTGCCCATGTTGCCAACTGCTGCTGGTGCTGCCCAGGATCAGGCATTGCCCAGCGAGGATGCTCCTCTCAAGTTTAACATATTCGAGAATAAGTATCCCACGGCACTGGAGACTTCGTTGCAGCCCGAGGCTGTGAATACAACAGTCGCAACAACAACAGTTGCAACGGGCACGGCAACGGCAACAACCACGCCCATCCCCACGATATCAACAATGCGTGAGGATGCAGTGAAGCTGCATTGGCAACCGAATAATCGCATCGCTGAGCCGTTGGATGATCTGCAGGCTGATGCCAGCCATGCAATGCCGAGCACGACTTCCCTCAGCATTCCCAGCAGCAGCATTGGTGGCAACAATGGCGCCTTTGGCCACATTGGCAACATTGAGGCCATTGTGTTGCCCGCGGGATTGATGTTGGATGAAAAGTCCTCGATTCGGCTGGTGACGAGTTCAAGCGAGACAAATGCGGATGCGAATGCGAATGCGAAACTGAATCTGAATACGACTGTGAATGCGGATGCAGATGCAGTTAAGGTTGCTGAGAAGGAAGCAGAGTCAGAGGTGGAGTCGGTGGCGGAGGCGGAGACGTCGGCGCAGGCCTTGGCGCAGTTGCTCAAGGTCGACACTTTGTTGCCAGCATTTGGCAGCAGCTTGGATCTGTTGCCCCCTTTCAGTCATCGTCGTGTCTCGCCGCTGCTCAGCGCCGACTTGGACGATGTCGATGAGACGGCGGCCACGGATATAGCACCAACAAGCGATGCTATTGCTGCTACGCCCACAACAACGACAGCAACAATAACAACACCGACACCGACACCGACAACGCCAACGACAATAACAGGAGCAGCAGAACAAGAGGAAGAGCTAGATGAACGAGGCAAAAAGTCGACTTGTCTTGAAAAAATCGAAAGTGCAACCGGTTCAGCTCAGTTCCACTGTCGCCACACCAACAACACCAACAACAACAACAACAATAACAGCTGCAGCAACAACAATAGCAGAATCATCATCAATAATAACAAAAACAACAACAGCAGCAACAACAGCAGCAACAGCATCACACACAGCAGCAGCAGCAGTGACAACAACAACAACAGCAGCAGCAGCAACAGTTGCTGCTGCTGCTGCTAAAACCGAAGTTGCTGCTATACATCAAGATGCCAATGGCAATGCGAGAGACGATGACCGGTTTTATTATCAGCATTTTGCCAGAAATGTTGCTGGCAGCAGCAGCAGCAGCAGCACGAGTCCGAGTCCGAGTACAACTGCCGCCAGCAGCAATGTGAATGTGGATGGTGACTTGGATGTGCTGAACTATATGGCATCCAGTGACAATTTAATGACAAATACAATTGGTGGACAGGGCGACAGTGAGAAGGCAGCAAGTGAAATGAATTTCGAGCAAGAATTGCGCATTATAAACGAGCTGGTTAAGGGCAAATGGCGATTACCGCAGCAGCAACAGTTGAACAACACCAGCAGCAGTATAGCAACAACAACAACCACAACAACAACTTCGGCAGCAGCAGCAACAGCGCGCATGGAAAGCAGCTCCGAAGCGTCTAGTTCCACAGCAGCAGCAGCAGCAACAAGCGATGCAACAGCAACAACAGCAGCAACTGAAAGCACAACATTTTGGTCAAAGTTTATGCCAATGCTAAGCCAGAGCACAACAGCAGCAACGACAGCAGCAACAGCAACAGCAACAGAGGAAGAAACAGCAGAGACAATAACAGCAACAACAGCAATAGGCAATGTTGCAGATAGCTCAACAGCAGCAACAGCAACACATTTAAGTATTAATACAAATCGTAGCAATAGAAATAGTAAAATAACTCGTATTGATAGCATAGTTGAAAATTCCCCAACAACACCAATAACAGCAACAACACCTGCATCCACAGCAGCAATAACAACAACACAGACAACTAACACGAGCAACAGCAAAAGCAACAGCAGCAGCGATGATGGTTATACACCATTTTGGTGGCTACCAAGTCTTGGCATGCGTGTGGACCGTCAGGTGGATGAGAATGGAGAGGATCGCTCATTGTTGTTGCGTTTCTTTAGAACATTTCGTGCCGGCAACACATCAACAACAACAACAACATTGGCGTCGCGTCGCTAAATGTTGATGTAGGAGCAAGATCAATGCATTTTTAAGGCAAACTCTTAGTTGCTCTCGCCCATGTCGAGAGTGGCTGGAGTTCATCAGGCACATGGGACAGCTTTGGCAGTAGGGATTGCTGTTGTGCCAGGTGCCAGATGCTGCATGCCGTATCGATGCCGGCGGCAACAACGTTTCAATGCAATGTTGAAGTTTGTTTTAATTAGTTGCAAATGGCGTCTAACTGTTTCACACACACACACACACCATCCCCCACCTCCCCCAGTCCCCACTACTCACACTTATGCTATAATTATTTAATTGTAATTTTAAATATTCTTTCGTGTAATTCTATATGTAAATATGTTTTTTTTTTTTTGTCAATACTTTGTCAACAATTTCGTTTCAACAATTATTATTATTATTATTATAATTAGAACTTTACATATTTTTTTCGTCGTGTTATTCAAACTGCTGCATCTTTTAAGTTGTTGATTTAATTTTAATATTTTTTTTTTGCGCTTTTTATGAGTACAATAGTTTTATTTGATGTGCTCGAGTGGGGCACGAGCACGCCAACAACATGCGGACTGTTGCTGCTGCTCTTGCTGTTGCTGTTGCTGTTGCATACCTTAGCAATATTTAATTGTGATTATCTAAAGTTATAACTAGTTTTTAGTATAAACACAAACACACACACACATACAATACATACACATATACAAATACAAATAATTAACAATATTAATTATTAACATAGAAATCTGTATCATAAATCCTTTTGCTAAATGTGTTTACTCTCCCCAACAATATCCTATGTAATACGCATATATCTTTTTTTTTTTTTTAATTTTAATGTAAAGCTTTGTTGTAATTGTCTCTGTGTATATATCGAATATGAAAGGCCATGGTTGATGATCTTTTAAATGGGAGAATAGAAAGCGAGAAGAGAAGAGTCGCGTTGCTGCTCAAGAAACATTTTCAAAGATATACGAGTATAAATAACAAATAATAAACAACACTATTATTAAGCGTAATATTTATGCTATCTAAAAACCACAAATATTATTGTAAATTAAATTCTAATGCATGTATATAGTTATAAATCACAATATTTTTTTTTTGTTGTTGTCTTAAACAAACGAGAAAAGAAACAAAAACAAAAAAAAAAAAAAAAAAACCAAACACTTGAAAATATGAAAAAGAAAACGAAAAAGAAAAAGAAACGAGCATTTTACAGCACTAGAAATAGTTAAAAATAATACTTAAATTAAACAGAAACTGAAGCGGATCCATAAACAAATCGAAGATAGGCAGAGAAGCCGTGAGACAGACAACGAGAGAGCGAGAGAGAGAGAGAGCAAGCAAGTGAGCTTGCAAGGACCAAAGTTCAGATGTTCAGAAATACGAAAAATGAATTACAAAAAAAAAAAAAAAAAATGCAAAATGCGGTTTTTATTTACCCATTGAAAATGGAGTCTGTGCAGTTGCTCGGGACTCCGAGCAGATCCTGAAGTGCTTGAGTGCTTTCATTTTCATGATTTAATAGCTGGCCGCAGTTTGCGGCCAAAGACTTTCAGCCTCTGCCAACCCCGGAAAAGTCTCGCCATTCAGTCTCAGACACTCAGAGAATGAGAAATTGTCGTTTGTGTTGAGGCTTTGTGGTAAGTTTTCTAACTATGAATTGGTGCGATTATGCGGGATTAAGTTGGACGCTTGGCCAGGCCAGTTGGTAAGGCAGACAGACAGGCAGACAGACAGAGACTTGCCCAAGGACATTTGAACAAATAGTAGCAAAAACTCATTCAACTCTAATGAAGGCGTGTGGTGAGAGAGGGGGTTGGTGGTGATGGTGGGAAGGGGGGTTGGGAGAGGATGCGTAACCACTACGACTTGAGGTCAAGCATATTTGTCAGTTTAGTTTTTATTACTGGGATCTGGATCTGGGTATAGAATCTACCCCAAGGTGCGCTCTAATTGAGACAGTTTCAAGCCAAAAACCGAGTCCAATTTTCTGTTGTCCAAAAAAAATGTTGCCAAAGAATTAACGGAGAAGAACAAGAGGAGCAAGAGCAGCGTCTCAGTTGAGTTGGCCAAAGGCAAACATGCTGTGAATGCGAAGTTAAATTTTGAATATGTGAATGAGAATGCAGATGCAGATGCGGAGGCGAATGCGAATGCGAATGCGAAAGCGAATACGGATGGGGGTGCGGGTGCGGATTTGGATGAGGATGCGGATGCGAATGCGGATGCGGATGTGAAAGACAGCTGCCAGCAAGGACGAGAGTAAGAGTTACCAAAAGCGATGGAAACAAAATCAACGACAGGAAACTGGCGTCCATGAAGATGCACAAACAACACTCACACACACACACACACATACGCGTACAATGTGGCAAACACCACACACAGCTGTAATATGCTAAAATATCTGTCACACTTGCTTGCAGCTGGCGTAGGTGTCGATGTTGTTGGTGTGCGTTTCTATGTTTGCCTCGTGTACCAAATGCCATTAGGAAAATTTAACTTTATTTTTTCCAGAAATTTCTTTGGTAAACATATGCAGACGGCATGTTAACATGGCGAATAAAATACATAACGAATAACGTGGGAGAAAGCCAAAGAGCGAGAGAGAGAGAGAGAGAGAGAGAGAGAGAAAGAGAGAGAGCTCGCGAAAAAGAGAGCTAGACAATGGAAGGCAGGGACAGAGAAAGCAGAGAGCGTAGCTAGAAAAATTGGCAGAAATTCTGAAATACGTGTTTGCCTAACGATCTGCATTAGGCGCTGATTGCAGCAGCTGAGATTGTGAGTGTGTGAATGTGCATGTGAGTGCCAGTGTGAATGTGAATGCAAATACTCGTAGGTATGCACAGCTGTTTATTTCCCGGCCAGTTGTGCCAAATGCCTAGACTTGGGCTGATAACGCCGCGCCATCTGGCGCCATCTAGTGGCTGGCTGCAGCGTCAGCGCTAGCAGGAGTTACATTATTTGTAGCATACTTTCGGGCTGATCAATTTATTAAGTAACTCCAATCAATGCCAGTTCACACTTGTAAAACTCAGCAAACAATTCCCAAATGATCAAAATTAAAATTGCAAATTGGAGTTCTCCTTTCTCTCTCTCTCTCTCAAGCTCTCGCTTGCACATACTCTTTTTACAGATGGTTATCGAAATGGGAAAATAAATAAAATATTTCAATTACACAAGAAATGTTGTGTGCAGTTGAAATGGCAACTTTTGCAGTTGTTGCTGCCAAAAGGAAATTGCTGTTTATTTAACTATTAAGCTCAAATGCACACTATATTCAGGACGATAAAACGACGCACTTAAACGCTTGTACATTGTGTGTGCGAGCGTGTGTGTGTGTGTGTGTCTGTATGTGTGCATAAAATATAAATGAAACGGCGCCTAATGCTATGCAATACAAAGTCTCAATGTGTTGTGCAGTATTTTAGTTTTCAATGGCTGAGCTTTTATGCAAAGTAAACAATACGCTGACACACACACACAGGCGCACATTTACATACGTACATAATTCAACTAAGTGCGTGTATGTGTGTGTGTGTGTGTGTGTGTTGATGTTTGTGTTTGTATTTGCCAGTTGAAGCATTAGCTATTGTCTGCCTACCAAAGCGTGGGGCGGACAAGGACGAAGCGGAGGCATTGAGCATATTTGTTTGGCAGGCAAAAGAGAGTGATTGAAAGGGAGGATGAAAGAGAGAAGAGAGTCGTTATGCAATCCTGCCCAGAACTGAACTCAACTGAACTGAAGAGAAGCTTCACAATCTGCTCAATGAATCTCAATAAGTTTGTCATGGCTGCCGAGTGTGTGTGTGTGTGTGTGAGTGTTTAAGCTTTGTTTGCATTTGTGTGCGTGTGCTAAATCAAGCGGTAATTGGTTCTTCTTGCCGCTGCTGCTGCTGCTGCTGCTGCTGCTGTTGCTGCTGTTGCTGCTGTTGCCGTTGTTTATATAATTGAAACTAACACAAATAAAGTGCAAAAGCTTTCTGATTATGGGGATTTGCGCCTGCCACAAAATGAGCGTGGCTAAAAGCCCAGCCAAATGCTGCCTCGTTACCATTGCCACTGCCACTGCCACTGCCACTGCCACATACATTGTGTTGACGTTGCTCGAACAAGGGGTAGAACATGGGCTGCGTCAGGGGCGGGCGACAGAGGCAGAGGCGGGCGGCAGAAGCAGACTAAGCACCAACTATCAACTCACAACTCAAATGAATGCAAGATCTTTAGTATCGATGGTGCTGCTGTACAGTGGGCAAATCATGCATTTCTATATATTCAATTAAATTAATATTATTTTCTTAATACATTTAATTATTGTATAAGTTGTTGATTAACTAAAATTCCTAGGCTAGTAATTAACTATTTAATAATAATAATTATAATAATAATAAGAAACTAATTTAGTTTATAGCTTTACTAATATTTTAGTTTTTATGCTGAGAAATCAACAAACTTGTCAAATAATTTGTAGACCAGGGGAATTAAATTTGGTGGGAATACCTCTGCTAATGTTGCTAAGTTTATTTTAAGTAATTACTTATGAAAGTTAAGCTTCAATAAAAAATATAATAACTAAATAAAAAATAAAATAAAATTCTTAAATTAAACAAAATATATGCATAAATTACAACTTATTTTTATTGAAGTTCTATTGTTTTGTGTGCTTTGTCCACTGTGCGGCACATAAAACTCAAGGTGCCTCAGCATGAATGTGAATGCGTGTGTGTGTGTGTGTGTGTGTGTGTGTGTGTGTGTGTGTGTATGTGTGTGCTTGATTAGTGTGCATACGTGTGTGTTGGCTGTTGTTTAAGCTGTTGTTAACTTAAGTATAACAATGATAAGGATAACGTCAGGCGATTGCGATTTTGTTGGCATTTAAGCTACCAAACAAGCTTCAGGCAGGTATACACACACACACACACACACACAAACACACACACTCCTGGAGCTGGGCAGGCAGTCAGGCGTGTTTACACCTTATTTATTTGGCACTTTCATTACGAGCACTTCATGCCACACACCGAATTGTGCCTCAAACTTGGCCACTTACTCAAACATTCGTGTTAAGTAATTGGAATGGTTGGGATTTGCCGCTTAAATAGAATTTTTTCTTCTTGTTGTTGTTATTGCCATTTACCTAATGACAGTCTTTGTGAATGTATCTAGATCTGCATATGTGCTAGCTGTATCTGTATATCTGTATCTGTTTCTGTTTCTGTATCTGTATCTGTATCTGCAGCTATATCTGTAAGCAGCTATCTTATGAGCCTTTCTGAAGCGGATTTAGCCAGCACATTCGGTTCATTAGTTAACCATATGCCGAAAGGCCTATTTGTTGTTGTTATTGTTGTTGCTGCTCAATGAAAAGGCTTAAATGCTCATTTGATGCCATTCATTCGGCTGTATTTACACACTCGCATACACACACAGCTACAGCTACAGAGTTGTGCAACTCAATTAATGGCAATAAATGCAAATTACATTTAAATGTGGCGCATAATTTTGCATTTGGTTGCCTTTTCCTGTGGCTGTGTGGTTGCCATTTTAGTTATTTACGAGCCGTCGCTTCCTACACCACACAAGCCCCACCCCCTTCTCAATGTTGCCGCTGCTCAGTTAACTGTGCATTTGCCATGGCCAAAATGTTGCATCATTTAAGCTGCAACTGTCAGTCAATTTAACAACAAGTGCAATGCTTAATTTCTAAATTTACTAATGTGATTTAGACATGGATAGATATATACATATTTAAAGATAAAGCGAGAGAGAGAGAGAGAGAGGGAGGTAGGGGATGAGAGTAAAAGTGTTTTAGTCACAGATACTTGCCGCTCCAAGATACTACTTGTCCAGCCAGAGAAGTTAATCAAATTTAATAATAAACTAAGCTGTATAAGACCTTATTTAGAGGTTAAACTTCGTAAATTAAAAACAACATAACATTCATTTAACATTCAGATCTTACCTTAAATGAAATCTATTTAGCTAGGAACAAGAGAATATTAACTATAAATGTAAAACCAATCGATCTTCACTCACTTTATATCTTATAAAAATAATCGTATAAGATTAAAAAGTTATACTTTAATTGCTTAAATGATATAATTGATATATTCATTCGAAAAGAAACTCAACTTCTAAAGCTATAAAGACAATTAAACTTATCTGCTTCCTCTATAGATCTTTATAAATATTATGCTTGACTTTTAATCAGCAAAGAAACTTAAAGTTTTCTGTGAAAGTTGCTTGAGAAAGTAACTAATGCTTGACGATCAGATATTTTACAATTAGCTAGGTATATACAATATATT
Source organism: Drosophila funebris (assembly GCA_018901825.1). Taxonomy (NCBI): domain Eukaryota; kingdom Metazoa; phylum Arthropoda; class Insecta; order Diptera; family Drosophilidae; genus Drosophila; species Drosophila funebris. The sequence goes on from JAEIFK010000454.1 coordinate 6,611,035, forward strand.
TAACTGTAAAGGATACTATGAAAACCTTCTAGAAATCTTGAAAATCGTTGATCTATGGTTGATGTGGCATTCGAGTTGATAAACAAACTTATTCATTGCTTAAATAAGCAACTATATCAGCTATTTAATATCTTTACTATATGCCTTACCCTTTTCTTAACATCTTCAATGTAATTGAGTCTGAATTCTTAATGTCGACAGCAAGAGTATATGAAGTTGTTAAACATGAGCATTAAAAAAAACTTGCCTTGTGGCAGCAGAGATGAGGCTGAGATCCAATCAGTTGGCCAATGAGCTGTTGCCATGTGTTTTGTGTAATTTGAAAACCAAAGCAGCAATCGCAATGACAATCGCAATCGCAGTCTCATAATGCGCTGTATTCATTGTCATTGTCATCGGTGTTGTCATTGGTATTGTCGTTGTCGTTGTCATTGGCCATTGTCTGTTGTCTGCTGGCTGTTGTCTGTACTCTGTACTCTGTTGTCCATTGTGCATCCTGGCTGTGCATGTACCGCCACTTGTCATAAATAAGCAGTGCAGCTTGAAGCTATCTCTCTTTTTCTCTCACTTCTTCTCTCTTTGTCTCTCTATCTCTCTCTCTCTCTCTCTCTCGTAGTTGCAACTCTCAGCCCTCTGCCCTTAGCCCTCAACACTCAGCTTTGGGCATTGGGCTCGCATTGAACGACTGAATTCAATTTAACGAGAAATTGCAACAATCAACGCTGCTCAGTGCATCCTGCGTCCTTCGTGTCCTCGGCTCTCCTATGCGTTCAGCCTCCAGCCTCCAGAGGTCCTGTGACCCGCGTCCAGCGCGTCCTGTACGCTGTTCTTTATCCCATTTAGTCTGCTCTCTTTTTGGTGGCATGCAATACCCTAACAATGAGGGCATCTAAGCTCTGTTGTGCAACAGTTTCTATAATATGTTTTCTGCTCTCTAGTTATTCTAGAATGATCTGATGAAAAGGAGGATTAAGCTGATAGCTTATGGACTTGAAGTTGTGAAGTATTTGTGGATTGTATAGAGTAACTGTGCTGTCAGCTGACTGAAAAATAAGGGTATTTTTTGTAGAATGTATTGTTTTAACGAAACTTTAAACTATCTTTAGGCAGGGAACTTCGAAACACTTCAGAGCTGAAAGATATTTGATTTAAAGATCATTTTCTCTATAAGCATAGACTCTCTATGGACAAGACTAATCATAGACATTATTTTCTGTTAGAAATGTTGATCTAAAGCAAAGACTATTTGCTTTATTATCAATACAGTTGATATGAGAGTATTCAGTCTTCGGTTAGCTATCTTCAGCCTTTTTCTAGCTACTTTTTTTTGGCTTTACCGCCCACATTTTGCGGACAGCCGAAAAACGAGCAACTGAAGCTGACCAGACAATGGCCTGGCCGGTTGGTTGGTAGGTCGGTCGGTCGGTTGGTCGGTTGGTCGGTTGGTTGGCTGCTTGGTTGCCCGGCCGGTTGGATGGCTGGCAAGGATTTCGAGGTGACCAAACGGCAGCAACAGGAGCTGCAATAACAAGAGTTGCTTTTGCAATGGCAAATGTTGCCGCGGGGTTAGGGAATGGGTGGAGAACAGGAAACGCAAGGCGTGCCACCGTCGGGCGATGGTTCGCGGGTGAAAGGGTGCTGTCGGTAGGACGAAGGGCGAAGGGCAGAGGGCACCGCAGAAGGCACAAAATAAAATGTTGGCCAGCACCGAATGGCGCAAAAAGTTGCACAGCGTATGCCAACAATGTAATTTTGACGCTTGATCTCGGTAAAGCATACACACACACACACACGCTCACACACACACACACACACACAGATACACGCCCACATACACAAGGAGAATTGCCAAATGGCAGATGGAAAAAAATGCTGCTGGATAATGGACACCGAGGAATGCAGCAGCAAAAAATGCCACACATATGTGAGTGTATCAGTGTGTGTGTGCATCTGTGTGTGTGTGTGTGTGTGTGTGTGGGTGTGTGTCTGGAGGGTGTTTATGTATGTGTTTACAGAACAATGGTTGCATTGAGCTGCCGCTAGTGTTGTTGTTGCAACTGCTGCTCGTTTTGCGTGCGTTTTTTCTTTCTTCTTCATTTTTTTTGTTCAATTTTGTTTGCATTTTCACGCGTTTTCTGTGCTCGTTGCCAGTTTTTCTCTTCCCTTTTTCCGTATCCCCACCCTCACCCCACGAACCTCTTCGACGACTTTCTGATGTTTGTTATTACTGCCAAACCGCAGCCGTCTGCCAAGCGGCCTCATAATATTTCATGGCTGTTGCAGTTTGTTGACATTTTGCCTGGTGCTTTCTTTAGTTTTGTCGATTATGCGGCAACAGGACACGCGCCACACCACGTTTGCAACAAAAACAACAAACCAGTGGCAACTGCAGCGGATGCACATTGGATCCGCAGTAGGCAAAGAGGCAAGGAGGCGAGGCGGCAACGAGCAAAGGTGAAAAAGTGTTATGCAATCGCATCAAAATGCCGTACGGAAAGATCTTTTAACGGGAATGCGACTCCCATTTTGATTTCTGACTACAATTGCTGATTCAATTTCAAATTAGCTGTTGCACTTAGCTTTAACTGACACTTTGAATGGTAATGCGATGCAATTATTAACACTTTAATTTATTTATTAATTGATTTGCTTATTTATGTATTTAATTTTGTATTTATTAAATTATTTATTTATTTATGTATTTATTTATGTATTTATTTATTTATTAATTAATTAATTAATTTATTTATTTAATTATTTATATTATATTATATTATATTATATTTTAATTAATTAATTAAATAATTAATTAATTAATTAATTAATTTATTTATTTATTTATATATATATTTATTTATTTATTTATTTATTTATTTATTTATTTATTTATTTATTTATTTATTTATTTATTTATTTATTTATTTATTTATTTATTTATTTATTTATTTATTTATTTATTTATTTATTTATTTATTTATTTATTTATTATTCACTTATTTATTTGTAATTGTAGTTTAGTGCACAAAAATATTGGCTTATATTTAATATAAGGTATATTTTTTTTTTTACATTGAGTTTGACAATTAGTTTTAGATAATAATTATTAAATAATTTACCAATTTACCAATTTAATAATTAGTTAAGAAGAACTCGACTTTGTCTTTATTTCATTGTTAAATACTATTTTGGTTAAATTTTTTGAGCCTTAAGTTGAATTTAGTCTGAGAAATGATATTTTATCCAATTGAAAATTGGTTTCTGACTTCTGTCTTAGGGTATGAAATGGGGCTCGTTAAATTTAATAATAGATTTGTGGAATGTTTTTTTAGTTGAAGATAGTTTCCCTGTAGTCTGATATATCTCTTCATTCCAAATAGAAATATTGTCAGTTGTTGAAGTAAAGCTAAGTTTGGTTTTAGCCATGATTGAAATTATAACTATTGGTCTACTAAATGATAATATTAATTTGAACATTTCCAGTCCAATCATCAGACTCTTCTGCAATGCTAACAGATTGAACTTAGTTTCTTGGCTAAGCTTGCTATGAAGTTCCTTCCTCATTTCAGAAAGTCCAACAATAACTGGCTTATGTATAGAACTAAGCAATGTGAAATCTGAAAGTGAGGCAAGGTGTCGTAGCTCTAGACATGTCTGTCAGGTTTGAATAAGTCCAAATTCTAAATGTGTTACATATGTGACAGTAATCGTTATCCTCTGCCTCTGGGATATCCATTGAAGGAACTGTTTCTCTCTGTATTTTTTTGTTTTGTTTTTTGTTTCTATGCTTTGTTTCCGTTCAACGCACAAATTTCAAGTGAAAATTCGTATTATCATCATCATCAACATCAACATCAACAACGACAACAACAACAGCTTGATCTAGAATGAATGCTGCCGTTTGTGTAATGGTTACGGTGCCCACGGAGCAGGAGGAGAAGCGTCAGTTGCAGTTGCATGCGAAACGCTTTCGAGGCGATTCTCAATATATTTACAACTGCACGAGATGCCGCAACTGGGAACGGGGATCAGCTGCATCCGTGGAGTCGAAGGCGTTGCAACATTGCAGTCGAGCGTTGCAGCTGCCAGAGTTGAAGGAGAATGCACCGTTGGAGCAAGTGTTGCGTCGGATTGCGAGGCAGTTGCGACTGGAGCACGTTTTCTGGTCGCACGATGTGGCAGGCGGACAGTTGCAAGCGCGCTTCGATCTGTTGCAAGATGAACGCTACGAGAGATTGCTCTGCACATTGCAGGATTGGGGCATTGGCGAACGACCCGGCACCCATGTGACTGCCATCAATTGCCTCGAGACACGCGTCAAGTTCAGTGCCTCGTCGGACGGAGTAGGAAGAGCTGCAGCAGCAGCAGGAGCAACTGGAACAGGCGCAGAAGTTGGGGCAGCTGTAGGGGGAGCAAGTGCAGCGGATCAGCCGGAGGGACAGCGTTTGGGCTGGCAGAGTTTTATGGACTCGGTACGATGTCGCCTCAATGTGAATCAAGTGGTGCGTGTGGTGCGTCGCGATGCCACCATCAACTTTGACTTTGTGGTGCTGCTGATGGCAGCCGCCCTACTCTCCTGCGTGGGTCTTGTGGAGAACAGCTTCCTCTTCCTTTCGAGCAGCATGCTCATCTCTCCACTAATGGGACCCATCATTGCCGCCATCTTTGGCTCCGTAATCGGAGATCGAGGCCTGCGTTGGCTTGGCATACGCAACGAGTTGATCGGAATAGCCATTTCAGTTGTCACGGGTTTCATCTTTGGTGCCGCCATCTGCCTCTGTGGCTTGGGTCGCTTCTTTGTGCTCTCGGCCGGCTTCACTGAGGAGATCATTTCCCGCTGCGATACACATTCATTGGCCATCGGCCTCTGCACCGCCTTGGCCTCTGGGGCAGCGGCGGCTATCGGCGTGCTGGGTGGAAATACGGGTTCGCTTGTGGGCGTGGCCATCTCAGCATCCCTCCTGCCTCCCGCGGTAAATGCCGGCCTGCTCTGGGCAATCGCCTTGTGCACCCAAATGTTCCATGTGGATCAACAGTTGCTGCAGAGTCTATCGAAGCATCAGGATTACTCGCAACAGTTGCACATTGAACTGTTTGTTTGTGCCACAGTCAGCATGGCACTGACCCTCCTCAATGTTGTCTGTGTGTGGTTGATGGGTGTGGTGGTGCTGCGCATTAAGGAGGTGGCACCGGCGGTGCAGCGGGATCAACAGTTCTGGCGCCACGACGTGAGATTGGCACGTGAAGTGGCACTCAATGATCCAGAGTTGCACAGCGCCATCGATCGCCTGGACACGAACGATAGACGTCCAGTGGACCTTGAGGCGCCACAATATCAGCACACGTGGTCGCCGGGTACAGCTCGGACGCGCTTGCAACACGAGGCCAGCGTCTGCCAGGCCAAGGACAACAGCAGCAATTATCACACGGTCCATGGATTTCAGGATTTCTGCATCACGTTGCACAAGCTCAAGCTGCCGCGTCCTTCCCCTCCACCGCTGCCCAGCTTCATGGAGGTCTTCACGCCGCCGAGCCAGAGCAATGTGCCATCAACTGTGGCTAGCATGGATACGTCTGCCACAGCTCCACACTCGGACTTCCCTTCGAGCAGCGGTCTCTGCAGTCATCGCAGTCTGCCCGATCTACGTCTGCCCTCGTTGGATGCCCCGCCCAAGTTCAAGTCGAAGCTGCCACGTTGCGTGCATTGGAACGAGGAGCATGATCAGCTGGAGGGCGTGGATGTGGAGTCCTTGCCACGGCATTCTGGCCACGTGCTGCTCCCTCTGCCATTGCCGGATCGACGTTTGCGTTTGCTGACGAGTCGCAGCAAGGATGACAGCGAGGAGTTCGAGTATGAGCACGAGTTCAATGTCTAGGAGTCTATTCTGTCATATCATGTCCTGTCAGTGTCCTTAAGCTCCCCCTCTGGCTCTGCCTCTGCCTCATCCTCTGTCCCTGTCTCTCCCTGTGTCACTGTCTCTGCCTTTGCTTGTTTCTGTCCCCCTCTTTGCTTGGCCAATAGACACACAACACTACGAACAGCATGGCAAACATTGCAGCCAAGTTGTCTCTTTCATTTTTGATCCTGTTTTGCTTTGATTACTTCGCGATGTCCTTGTTTGCCCAGCACTTCAAACTGACAGCAGGCAACGACAACGGCAACGGCCATGGCAATGGCAATGGCAATGGCAGCGGTGGCAGCTCTTTAAAGCCTTTTGGCCAAGTTTGCTGTCCCTTGACTTTGCCAGGATATCAAAACAAACACTTTGTTGGCTTCCAATTTTGCCAGCAGCATCGACTGGCCATATCCTTGCTCTCCTTGCCCACACAAGCTTGTCTGTTAGCCCTGCTGCTGCGTGCATCAACGCAATTTTGATTGCTGCTATCCTTTTCACAGGACTCGTTTGCCGCATGCCCATACCTGTCTGCATTCTACCCATTGATTTGAGGATCCTTAATATTTTTATTTATTTATTTTTTTCAGTCTGATCAGTAAAGTGTGCTTTTCTGGTGCAGTGCTGCATTTATCCTTTATTTGTTGTCTGCATTTTAGGCATTTCAATTGATCCTTGTTGCTTAGCCTTTGGCTTGAACTTAGTTTTATTAGTGTCCTTTTAATAGTATTAATTGATTTCTGCTTTAGCTTCTCTTTGCCCTTTTCCGCTGTTATCCATGCCTTCAATTTGCTTTGTACACTTCAGGTCCTTTATAAACTTCCTAACGATCCTTAATGGTCAGTCTGTATTCAGGTTGAACAGTGGTCACCGTTCAGTTATTTGTGTTATGCTGTCTGCGTTTTGCTTTCGCTTTCACTTTCAATTTGTTCTCAATTGATCCTTGTTGCTCAACCTTTGATTTGCACTCATTATCAGTGTCCTTGCACAATATTTTATAGATTTATGCTGCAACTTCTGTTTGCCTTCTTTCTGTTATCCTTGCCTTGCACTTTTTTGCGATATCTCGCAAGCGTAAGACATTGTTTTGCTTTAATAGAGAACTTTGCTTTAGTATCCTTTCATAATCTCCGTATCGATCCATAGTCCTTCGACTGTGATCAGAAGCATTGAAAATGTTCTTTTTTTTCCAGCATTTCGAATTGATTTGTTTCACATTTGTTGTGTTGGCTTTGCCCAGCGCCTGATTGCTTTCATTTCTATTGTTTTTTCTGTATTTCATTGCTCCGTTTTTTTTTATTATCCTTTCGATGAGGCTGCTTCTCACTTGGTCAACGTCGTTAGACGCTATTAAACAACAACAAAAAAAGAACAAGACGAGCAAGAACAATTACGTGTTGCGCTTTTATTGTGTGGCCGATGTCCTGTTGGCCCAATTGGCCAACGCAGAGCAGAGGCAAAAAAAAAAGGACGCTGGCTCAGTGGGCGACCCTTTGATGTGATGCTGTTGCTGCTGCTGCTGCTGTTGTTGTTGTTGTTGTTGTTGTTGTGGTTGCCGTTGCTGTTGTTGTAGTATCTTTAGTGTAATGTTTATTTGCCATTTGGCATTGCTGCTGTTGTTGTCCTTGCCACGTTTACCGCATCCCATTTGCTGTTTGCTACGTTTGCCGAGAGGTGCGACATTTGTCAGGTTGCCGCAATTAGCGCCGTACCTGCGTCCTGTACCTCCTGTGCCTTCTGTGTGTCCTGTGCGTCCTGTGCGTCCTTTGCGTATGTCCTTCGGCCCTCGCGATTAACTCGTTTTCACAGTCTGCCCACTAACGACCACTTCCCATTCGCATTCACATTTCCCATTTCCCATTTCCCCATTTTGCCTTGCTGCCTGCGCATTCCTCAAGTGCCAAAACCCATATAATTTTATGATACATGCTCGAAAGAGAACTCTGCAAAATTTGTGAGTCAATGAGATGGTCGAGAGGCGCGGGTAGTGGGTAGTGGTTAGTGGGTAGAGCAGGGTTATGGGGTCGAGTGCTTCTCATAGAGGTGCTAACATGTTTATATGCACGTTTTAGAGCCTTGTTAATGATGCACTGTCTGTGTGTGTATCTGTGTGTGTGTGTGTGTGTGTGTGCGTATCTATGCCTGTGTGACTGTGTTTGGCCATTTAATTAACAGCCTCTCATTCTGATCCCTGTCACAGCTCAAAGTTTGCTTTGCTTTTCTCTTTTCTCTATTCTGTTTTCTGTTTTCTCTCTTTTGTTTTATATTTTTTTATGTTTTAATATTATTTCTTTCATTTTGTTTGTATTTTTTTTCTTAATTGTTTTTCATAATTATTTATAGTTTTATTTATCACTCTCGGCAATGTTGAAGTTTTTATGGCACTTTCAGCGTCCGCAGGACACGAACAAAAGCTTTGCACAAAGTTTGACCAGGCTTAGTGAGAAAACCAGGCTAAAACCGAAAGCACAACACAAAATATTAAATATTTCGAGTAAATGGACCAACGAGAAAAGCCAACTGTGTGCGTGCGTGTGTGTGTGTGTGTGTGTGTGCGTGCTTTGACCTGCTGCTCGGATTGTGAATTCAACTTTTACAGTTGCCACCAAGTGGATGCCACAGTCTCTAAGTCTCTTAGGTGGCCTCTCTCCTAACGGGTTGCACCTTTGGCCACTCCAAAGCCAACTGCAGCGTGAAAAGTGTGAATTATTTCATGTAGCAACAACGACAGCAACAGTCACTCGCTTGCCACATGCCACTTGCTGCTGCTTTAGCACAAAATATACAAATTTTTGTATTTTATTATTTTCATCAAATTTAACATAATTTTAATGTGATTATTTTTTAAATATATTTTCTTTTGTGATTGTGAAATTAATTCGGAGTCTTGCAAAATTTGTAGAATTATTCTTAATTTGCAGGTGAACGAAGGGAGACACACAAATATATATATATATATAATAATTATCACAGAGAAGTAGAGCCATTTCTTGGGTTTCTTTATACATTAAATACTTATTAAATTGTATTGGTATTTCAGGTATTTTTTAGATATATTTTAGGAATCATTACTTCTTACTCCTTGTGCTTAGTCTCCTTTGCATTAATAAACATTAAGGAAATTACAAAATAGTTATATAATTTCTGTGACATTTAAAAAAATCAAATTCTATTATTTTATTTAAAAACCAAACTAAACTCTTTATTTATTTATTTTTTAAACTCTCGTTGGAGAAGTAAAGAAATTCTTTGGGTTTATTTTAAACACTAAATATATAATGAATAATTATATGAAATTATTTTCTTTTCTTTTAGATATCTTTTAAGAATCCTAGCTCCTTGACTTGCTTAGTCTCCTTTGCATAGAATTATTATTAAGCTTTATGAAAATAACAAAAGGGTTTTCTAATTTCGATGACATTTAAAAAAATCAAATTATATTATTTATCATTTTATTTAAAAACCAATGAAATCAATTTATTTAATTATTATTTAAGCTAAAGAAACTTGTGATGCTCATGTATTGTGTAAGCTTAACTCTTATTTTGAGGTTCATTAGCTTAAAGTCACGCAACAGAAGGAAAACCCAGGTACACGTGTGTCGTTAATCAGATCAAGATTAACATATATCGAATAAAATTTATTATGCTGCTACTTTGTGTTGGAGTTGTATGTATGGACTTTAATATTATGCTGTAGTTGCTGACTCACTGTTTCATTTGGCCGCCCCTCCTCCGCAATGTACTGCCTGACCCCCACATTTAAGCCATTTTTTTGTGCGCTGCCAACTTTAGCTGGAACTTCGTTTGCAACAAATTGTGCTGGCTTTGTTATTGTTATTGTTGTTGTTGTTGTTGGTTGCAGTTGCAGAACGTTTTAATCCTGCCGTTGTTGCAAGCTCACAAAGCGGTGCTTGGACGGAGTCTACGACCGGACCCTCGACTCGTGGCACTGTCACCAGCATTGTCCTTTCGTTGAGTTTTTTAGCTTCTGGTTTTGCTTGTAAATTATGTGTTTTAATATTTTACAAAGACTCAAAAAACTGAGCACTTTGTTTATAATCTTTTTGCCTTATTCCCTCACTTTTTGATGGCCATAATGAGGCAACAGCAGCAAGTCGGAAGATGAAGTAGGAGCAGCACCTGGAGCAGGAGTAAAGGGTTGTCCGGCCTCCCCCATCAGCAGCTACCAAGCAGATCTCTCTGAGGCTACACATAACGAGCAAAACTTATAGGCAAATGTTGCTGCTAAGTATTTGCAAACTTTGCATTTCATTTGACAAAAGGCGAAATATTTTACTTTGTTTGTGCTCAGTTTCTGACTGAGCTGCCCAACAAAAATGATTGTCTTTATTTTGTTAAAATAGAAGTAATGTAGTTTAATGTATATTTATTATTTAATAATATTATTAAATTATTAATTGTAAAATGCGTTGATTTTTCTTGTTATCTCTTTGCTTAATATTCAAGTTGCAGATTTGATTTGTTGTTCATTTGTTCTTCTGAAAATGTCTTAACTATTGCAAATAAGCAGTGGAATTTACAATAAGCAAATAATAGACTTAACTATGTTGTTAACCACGAAATTGTCAGACTTCTTAATAAATATAAAATTCATTATATTTTAATTCCTTTGTAATTCAGCAACAATTGCATTCGAATCGACAAGTCTTTAAAATTTGTTATAAAAGGAAATAAATCTTAATTGTAATTCCCTTATAAAGTAAAGTTATAATTATGCCATTGAGTAGTGCAAAAGTCTTTAAATAATTAGATGCCATCATAATGATAATCATAAATTTGATTTGCTTTCCTTTGACAATTAATGAAACGTTGAAAACGCTAATAAACAATAACTTGGACAACTGACAATTAGGCTGACAATATGCGATGGGATAATACAAAAAGTGGGCTGTTGTAAGCTGTTGTTGTGTCTAATGGATACTTTATGTTACGAGTCCCCCTCCGCCTTACACCACGTGCTGGGGCACCTGGTGAAGCAGAGTGGCAACAACAAGTCATATCCTGTCTGAGTTACGAGTGCTTGCAACTTAATTATCTGCGACAATTACAAGCCAGCAACAAATCTAAACTGGAATGTCCTGCCATGTCCTGTGTATCTATACTATATGCACTCCCAGTCTATGACTGCGAGTCCTGTACGTGTCCTGTCAGCACATTTGTCTACGTGGCGTATGAATAATTGCAAATGCCAACAATTGGAACATTTGTCGTTGCCATCATTGTTATTGTTGTTATTGTTGTTCTTGTTGTGATTGTGGTTGTTGTTATTGTTGTTGTTATTGTTGTTCTTATTGCTGTTGTTGCTGATGAAATTCCATAGTTTCTCCCTATGATATTATGCTCATGCCAGGGATTTCTTTCACACACCTGAATGTGCGTATGTGCGTATGTACATATGTGTGTGTGTGTGTGTGTGTGTGTGTGTGTGTGCATGGGACAATTTAGATAAATAATTCTGAATGTTAATTGAGTGTAAGAAATTTAAGTGTAGCAAGAGTTTTAGACTTTGCCTTTTGTGTGTGTGCAAATTAATTAACTAAATTATTAAGTGAACAGCAAAATACCACACACACACACACATACACTCGCACACGTTTATACACACACTCACACACACACACACACATACACTCGCACATTGGGAATATTATAAATGATGCTTTTATTATTTGCTGTAAGTTGTTAAGAACAATAATGATGATGTCCGGCCATGTGCTGGCTGTGCAAATAACCACACTTGCACACCACACACACACACACACACACACACAGAAACACACGCACTCAGGCACATATACACATGCTCTACATACTCGTATATATGCCTGTCTCTTGGCATTTGGCATTAATTGCGGCCTAGCTTCAACGAAAATTACCTGCTCCGTGCCTTCTCCTCCTCCTCCCCCGGCTCCGCCACTGCCTCTGCCTTTGACCACGCCCACGTTGGATGACCAAAGCTCGTGCATTAGTCAAAAACACAAACACATAATGGCACCCGATGCCCATTGCCCATTGCCCATTGCCCAATGCTCCTTGCTCGTTGCTCGTTGCTCGTTGACCAGTGCCAGCTCCTCGCTCGGGTACCCACTGAAGGTCCTGAGTGTCCTGCCACGACGCCATTTGGCTGATGCCAAACATTAAGCAATATTTATGACACAACCCACCCGCTCCATTCCACCACCACCCCGGTCCACAGACCATACCCGCAGTAAAATGGCAGGCCAGCAAATTGCAAATGCAAACGCCAAATCCTTATTTAATGAGTTAATTATTTTTTGTATTTATTGCAACGGCAAAATATGCGAATGAATAAACGTGGAAATATTCTCAATTATATGCTAAGAACAGATAGAAACCGGAACGGCGAGGGCGAGGGCGACAGACAGCGAGGGTAATGCAATTAACGAAAGGCCGGAAAGCCAATGGACTGTGCTATCGAAATGTGTAGACCCGCAACTCTTCGTATAGGGAAAAGTTCTATTCGGCGAATCGAAGCAACGAGTGTGATATCGCTACAATAATCGCTAGAGAATTAAGTTGATGAAGCAAAAGTTATGCTGAAGTGAAATCAATGCTTTATATGCATACTTTTTGATTTCTTTCGCTCGCATTTATCGTTAATTTATTTACTTCCTTCATCTCGTTTGTTTTTCAAAAGATTTGCTATTTATGTTTTTCTGGTTACACTTTTTTTTAATCTTATGTTTGGTACTCAAACTCTAACTCGCAACGTCTTATTATATTATTTGTTCTTTCTCGTTTCTTTTCTGTAATCGCTTTTCACTATTTATTTCTTAATATACATTCTCTTTAGCTCATCTCTGATTATTAATATCTCGTTACTTTTCATTCGTTTTAAATTGTTTCTTATGCAAAATCTTCGCTATTTCATGTTACCTGGGTACATTTTTTTCCTTTTCTAACCTCGTCTTGTTTTTTTTTCTTGTTAATTCTTTCTCGTTTCTTTACAAAGTGACTTTCACTTTTCCTTAATATACGTTCTTTTTCACTCATCTCTAGTTAGTTTACTCGTAATATTTCATTCGTTTTAAATTATTTCTTATCTAAAATCTGTGCTGTTCCTTTTTTCATTTTTTTCCTTATAGCCGTTCTCATTAGCTCATGCTCAATATCTTGTCCATTCATTTACTCGTTACTTTTACCCGTTGTTTTGCATTATTCGAAATTTTGGTATTTTACTTAATTTGTTATTATTATTATTATTCAAATCCCAAAATACTTATATTGTAATTGAATACTTAACAAGTCCATTGACAGCTCCTCGCATTACTTGCAACGCATTCTGATCAGTTAAGCGCTTAAATCGTCAGACAACTTTTGAGTGACAGTGCATTAAAGCAGATGCAGGCGATAGCAGATAGAAAAGTTATCGATACACTCATGTATCGAAATGTATCAACTTGAATTCGGTTAATTAACTTATAATTGAAACTGAAAATGTGACATGAGAAATGATATAAATTGAAATGTTTATTGCGAGCGAAGCGTAGGAACTGATTGGCATGACACGCCCATGCCCGTGCCCACGCATACAGTAGAGAAGTAGCAGAGAGAGCTTGGACTTGACTCGACCGTCAATCAATCAGGCAATCGTTCATGCAAACATTAATTTATTCATTTTAGCGAATCGCTCAACCTTTTCCCCCACTCGTTACTTCTGACTAGTGACTCCTGACTGCTTACGCGTTTACCGTCACTCGTCAAAGTCGTCACTCGTCACTCGTCCAAGTCGTCAATCGTTATTCGTTATTCGTGATTCGTTAGTTTGTGAGTTTTGTCAGTCGGTTGAGAGCACACAAAATATGTTTCCTATTTAATTGCTCTTTTACCAATTTCCGTGTCGAGCGGGGAAAACGCTTTTAATTACTTAACCGGAAATTGGCAATTAAAGCGATTTAACGGCCCACATGCATGAGGGAGCTCGCTGTATTCTCATTTGCCTCAAAAGTTAAACATTCGATAGCAATAACAACAACGCCCCTGTCCCCTGTCCCCTGTCTCATTTGCCCGCTTCCCAACAATTTCTCGTCAGCGCCTTAATCAAGTTTTAAATGGCCGCAACGCAAGGCCTTCCCCATATTCCCCGCGCCCCGATTTGAACCGAAGACAATAACCTCGGACTCCAACCCTACACAAGTTGCCAGCTCCCAGTGAAAGGTGCTGCCAACTCGTTCATTGTTATTTATTGTGTTTGTTGTTATTGCCGGCAATTTATTTCAATTTCGCCGAGCTGCAAAACTTTTGTATTGTCATTGCCAGTGAACGGACGCGCGTCTTTTTCCAATTAGAAATCGCTGGGCGGGGTCAAAGTGCCAGAGAGTAGGGACCGTGGAATGGGGTGTGAATGGACTAGGGGAGTCTGGCATAAAAACTCATTTAACTTTTTTGGCCGGCAAACGTCAAATGCTTTTGGCTTGATGAGCGCGCCGCGTGTAATACACAAAAGTTTTTGGCAGGTGGTTAAGACGAGGGAGGCGCGGCTTAGAGGGCCTCGCTGGAGGTTGGGTGGTTGGTTTGCTGCTGATAACTGTTGCATAGTTTCGGGCGCTGCATAATTAATTATTTGCCAGCACAGCCGCAGCAGCAGCTGAGACACTTGCCAAAGCCAAACGAAGCGAACTAAAAACTAAATGGGATGAAATAAGATGCGAGGCGATGAGTTGAAATGTGTTGCCATTCAACTGCACAAAGTGGTAAGGGCAAGGAGTGAAGAGTTGAGGGTGAATGTACATACTGCTTAAGTATAGCTTTTGCTGGTGAGGTAGGGGGGAGGTTTGAGAGGAGTAGCCGTAGTGGTGCGGGTAAACTAAAATTTCGAATTTGTGGCCGCAAGTTGGCAAGCAAATAAAATGGAAAATTGTTTGCTTTGACTTTTATTTAGTTGGACATGTTCTCAAGGGTCCCAAGTTGGGGGGGGGGCGCTGTGTAAATGGGGTATAACTGGAAAAGCGGGGCATTCAAAGGTTGCAGATTGTTGAATCCTGCGGCTGGCCGCTTAATTTCTGGCGCGACTTTGCAATTTGCCGCCACATTGCAGCCAAAGTTATTCGCGAAAACTTTTGCAGTGTCCACGCCAACCGACTAACTGCCTGAACGCACTCTCTAATTTCAATTGCTGCTGGCTAATGTGACCACCCCCCCCCCCCCTCCCCCCACGCACCGCTATTTCCCTGCCTAAGCGCACGCCCTGCACCTTAACGTGGCCAAAAAAATATCTCAAAATTTATAGCAAAAGTTGCGGGCAAAATGTCAAATGAAATTTATACAAATTTCACGTGAAAAACTGTCGAGAACTTGCTGGCAAAATAACAAGAACCAAAATGCTGAGATCAACTTGCTAAAGTTGCTAAGCTTTTGTTTTATGCAAGAGATCTCTTAAATTAGCTGACATTGTTTTTCCGAGCATGCTCTATGAACTGCAACTGACAACTTTATAAATTCTTAATATTCTCTTAGGTTCTTAAAAGCTTCTAAGTCGATCAAGCGATGTTCATGAGCTGCAGAAAATGCAAAAATAAATGAAGTTCTTTTAATAATTTTGTAATAATTGTTATTAATAAATTTAAATAAATATATTTAAATAAATTTATGAAAAACTCAAACACTTTTTGAATTAAGTAGTGCAGTAAATGTTTCAATAGTATTAAATTTCCATTCAAAATTCATTTAAATACACATTTAACTACACATTCAAACTATTGTTGTTATTT
Organism: Drosophila funebris; assembly: GCA_018901825.1. Taxonomy (NCBI): domain Eukaryota; kingdom Metazoa; phylum Arthropoda; class Insecta; order Diptera; family Drosophilidae; genus Drosophila; species Drosophila funebris. The sequence goes on from JAEIFK010000454.1 coordinate 6,626,680, forward strand.
ATTTAAATATTTTATCAATTCCAATAAACGATCAATTCAAAGCTGATTAGCTAAGCGCAGAAATCAATTTAAATATTTGTAAATCGAACAATTATTAAACGGTTCCCTTAAATTGCTGTTAAATTTCCACTTGGCCACGTTTACAAAAAAATAAAATAAAAAAAGTGCATTTCAGGTTGATTGTCAAACAATTTGTGAGTGGATTCTCGATGGTTAATTAATCGGGTGGCCATTGAAAATGTTTATCTCATTGTGGCTATCAAACTGAAACGGACCCTTTTCCCCCGCTGCAGCATCGAGTGAATTGGCAACAGTGAATGTGTCCGATTTCCGCTCTTTTCCCCTCGCCGACAAACTCACTCTGTTGTCGGTTAACTTTTCGCGCTGTTCGACGTTCGCAATTTGCGTTTTGTTTTAGCTTTTTTTATTTTTATTTTCATTTCCATTTTCATTTTACATTTTATTTTGATTTTATATTCTTTTTGGTTGAGCGTTTTCCTATGAATTTGTTGTATATTTTTTGTTTTGCGTTTTGTTTTATTTACTTGCGTTTTTTGGACATGTTTGTGCAACCGATACCCAAACAAATCCAATGGCTGTGCGTGTCTGTGCATTAGTGTGTGTGTGTGGGTGTGTGTGTGGGTGTCCGTTAGTTTTTTATCTCGACTGCAGCAACAGCTCTCCAGTTGCTGCGTGCCGAGTTTTGTAATATTCCCCGATGTCAGTTTGACGCAAAAAACTTTCCACTGCAACAACAACAACAACAACAATGAGGGGAAAAAAATGCAAAAAATAAGAGAAACTTTTTGGCATTTAATTGGAAAATTAAATTTAACGCTGTTGCAATGCGAACAACTGGCAGCGGAGCAGTCGAGCTGGCGAACGTGGCGTATACGCGACGTGAGATGCGCGATGCGCGATGTGCGCGGCTCGTTGTACGATTTGGAGCATTCCAGTCAGAAGCAATTTGCGGCGCAATCAACGCACACCTGTCAGGCCTCACAGGTAATATTCAAGCATAATACATTTAAAACATTTGCAACACGACACCAGCTACGCTATTCCCCCTCACCGCCTCCATCCACCCGCATGTCTGTGTTTTGTCCCACTTGAGTAGGTGACGTGTCAAGTGCTCGCTCAGCTGTCGAGCTCTCTAGCTCCGTTGGAGGTATCCAGCTGGCCAGTTGTCCGGTTGTTGTGCAATTTAGCGAAATGACTTGAAATTCATTTGACAAATTGCGCTTTTGTCGCGGCAACCGGAGAAGCAACCGGAGTTGAAGTCGGAGTTGGAGTTGGAATCGCTGTTGCTGTTGCTGTTGCTGTCGCAGTCGAAGTCAAAGTCAAAGCAGATGCGCTGCGTTTGCTGTCTGGCAACGTTTGTGTCTCTGTCATTGGTTAAACAAGTAGCAAAATTAAATTTAACAATGTACATTGTACAATGTTAGCCAATGGGGGGAATGGGAATCACATTGTTTAAAGTGCTTAACAAGCAGCTGGATAGCTGATGGAGGGGGCGAAGACCAACTGAGTCAAAGAAGTGTGGCATGAAAAATGAAATGAAAACCAAGAAGTAACCGCAATCATTGCTCGACTCGCCACTCGTTAGCAGAGAGCAGAGAGCAGTGAGAGCGGGCGAGTGAGAGGGAGAGGGAGACAGGAGAAAGACAGGAGTGGCCACAGTGGCAACAGTGGCTGCATCGTGTGACGTTGCAACTGCCAGTTGCCACCGCTTTAGCTGCTGAGTTGTCTTTGTTCACTTCACATCCTACCCCATCTAAATACCCCATCCTCCCTAGCTGCCCCATCTCCGACTGGGCAACAGGGCGCTGAACTCATTTGACTTTTGGTGTTGCTGCCCCTGCTTAGTGCTTGAAAAGTGCTACAAGTGCAGCTCAGCTAGCCAACCGGACAGTCAGTCAACCAATCCTTCCGTGCGTCCGTCTGTCCGTCCGCCACTCTGTCACTCAGTCCCTCAGTCTGTCAGTCTGTCAGTCCTTCATTCCGTCTGTCACTATGTCCATCAGCCAGCAGTCTCATCCGCTTTGCCAGCCAATGCAGCCAGGCTTTTGCTTTTGCTTTTGATTTGTGGCCCAGACACTTCCAGAGCAACTGCAACTGGGGCTTTGATTTTGCGGTAGGTTCTTGGACTCAACCATTGGTCGGCCTTAACTCATCCTTGTCCTTGTAACTCGTCGTGCATTAAGTAATTACTTCTTTGTGCCATCGACGAAAGTGCAAATTCATTAGAATGATGCACTAGTCGGCCCACTTCAGTCCAGTTCAGTTCAGTTCAGCTCAGTTCAGTTCAGTTTTTAACACGTATACGACCCGTTGCCACAAATACGCAAATACAAATACAAATACAAATACAACGAAACGCAAATTAATGAGTGGTAAATTGCCAACTGAAAGTGCAACATTTTGTTGCATCTATGCGCTCACATTTGGCCCATTGTTGTTTGCTTTCCTATTTTCGAGGGGCGTTGGCAAATTTGATTTTCCATTTCGCATTTTCACTTCAATTTCCAGCTGTCATAATGTGATTTCATTTCAAATTCAAATTCAAATTCACATTTGGATTTTGATTTTGAAATGCATTTGGTCTCTGATACTCAGTTTTACGCTTTGTTTTAAATTCGTTCCTATTAATTAAATTGAAACTAATGTCATATATATTTTGTAAATATTTTTAAATCTCAACTGATATCAGCTTATTGCAGTCTTGCCGAAAATGCAATTAGTACACTTTTACACTTAAAATAATTTAACTGTTTTAATTTGAAGCTTTATTCAGCAACAACAATTTGTCTTTTTTGGCTATCGAATGTGATTTTTGGATCGAGTTAAGCAATTAGCATAGTCTTGTAGTCTTGTAGATAATCAAATTAAAGGTAGACAGGTAGTTAAGCTAGCTTGTAGAACAAGTGTTTTTTTTAACTATATACGCTTGAGCTTTCAAGTGCGTTAAAATCTTTCCTTTGTGGAGTAATAAAATTAGATTCGTTGTCTTAACTGAAGAGGAGAACGCTTTGAGTTGCTTTTCATATTTATTTTTAGAAAGAAAGATATTTATATTCAGTCTAATCTAACAATCAAGCTAAATAAAAGGCAGCTTGAAGGTGCTTTATTAGCTTGACAACAGAAAATTAATAAAATTTAAAGCTTTTAGTAAGTTGAATTGTTGTCACGAAAGAAGAATGCATTAATGTGCTTTTTAAAGAGAGATACAGTTAAAGCCCAGCCTTTATAAAGTGATATTATTTGTAGTAGGCGTTGAATAATATCTTGAAAGCAATAGCTGCTATTTGGGGAGGTATTTTATGGGCGTTTCGGGCTCATTTGGAAAACAGTTTGCGCCCTAACGTATGCAGCAGTTATGCAGCCTTGCATTGTATTATGACTGCAAATGTGAAACAATTTTCACTCAGCCACTCACACACACACACTCACACACACACACACTCACACACACAGATACAGTTGTGGGAGTGAATGATGCAGACAAAGTGAAGGGCAGCTGCTAAAGGAAGTCGAATTTCAAGGATGCTGCTGCTGCTGCTGCTGCTGCTGCTGTTGCTGTAGCTGGTGTTGTAGTGGCTGGCAATTGGCAATTCAAAGGAATAACTTTGCTTATTGCATTGAAATGCAATTGCGATTTGTAACTATGTCTGGGGCGGGACATAAGGGCGGGGATTGGGCATAATGCAAACGGCTCAACAATTTCTGGCACATATTTTGAGCAAAGTGAATGCGAAATAAATTTTGCACAGCAGCAGCCAAAGAGCGAAAATTTCCAACATAATTTCGTTGGTGTATTTTATTATAAATATTATTATATATTTTTTGTTTTCGTTGCTTTGTTTTTTTTTTTTTTTTTATATATATTTTTTTAGTTTTTTTTTTGTATAAAAATTGCAGAACGAAAGCAGCTCGCGACCAAGAACTGACAGATGGAAGCAGCTGCAAAGACTGGCCAAAACTTATGACCACTCAATAAGAAGTAGGGAAGTAGCAGAGGAGACGTGCCAAGGGGAAGGCAGGATGATGAAAATATGTGAGCTATGAAGAATGGGCAAAAAGGGCAAAGGACAGGATGAACAGCGAATGGTCAAGAAGGGAAAGGGAGTAGCAGCGGCAGCAGGGGGGGGAGCGGGGGTGCCTTCGATGCGGAGAGAAATATAAATAAATATAAAGAAAATAAGTGCATGCCAGAACCAGAAACACTCAAAGTTTATGAAAGGCGCGTCGCCGCCAAAGTTTCTTTCTTTTTTACTTTGCCAAGACTGGCCCCTAACCCTCCCCCCTCCCCCCTCACTCCCTCACTCCTCATCTATCTTTCTCTCTCGCTCTCTCGCTCTCCCGGTAAGACAAAGTGCTGGCTAAGGATCAGAACACATATGTATGTATTGCTTTGTGTATGTGTGTATGTGTGTGTGTGTGTGTGTGTGTGTGTGTGTGTTGTGTTGTGTTGTGTGCATTTGTTGGTGTATCGCCAATTACTGTGTCTGTTTGAGCGTACAAAGCGTTTTATGAACCAACTCCGGACCCCTGATATACCAATAGGCATCCCCGTTCGCCTCCTGGACCCCATCCCGTTGAGCAGCCCGTTGACCGCGTCGCATTTGGGATGCCAGACACGCCGCCTGGACTTTGTCGAATAACTTTCCGCCATGGTCCTGTTTCTCGTCATCTTTCCCTCCCACTTCCACTCCCCCTTCCCCATCCCCACTGCCTTCTGCCATGCCATCAGCTCAGCTACTGTTGCTCTTCAAGCTTTTTCGCTTTTGATTTTATTGCCAATTGACCAACTTTTTGGGTCGATTGCCTTAGAGAAAGGGCGCCCCTGGTCAATGTGTCCTGGCTTAACACAAAAATTCCACGACAGCTGCCCTCGATGATGAGCATTGCACTGCAGCACTTGGGCATTGGAACTGAGACTGGGACTGGGACAGAACAGCTTACCTGATTCGCAATGGACACGTCGCGGCCTTTGCACGGAAAGCTGACTCCAAAAGTATCCAATGACTGCAGAGGATGGACTCTAAAACTGGTATGGACAGCTATAAAACATAACAAACTTTTGCCGAGTTCATACTTAAATTTATCGATTAGCTAAAGTCCGTCAAATGACATTAGTCGAAAGTCGAAAGAAGAGCAACAGCAAATGTCAGTAAAGAAAGCAAAAAGATTTTAAGCAAATGAACAAAACTCAATTTAAGTTATGATAGACTGCAGTATAGATAGATTGGCCCTTGGATCATTGTCTTTATATAATGTGTAATGTCTTCAAATCTGTAATCAACTTAGAGTCATTCAGCTATGAGGTTCAATGCTTTTTTTAAGACTCTTGAGTCTCAAACCTGATCAAATCCCTAATTAACATTAATAATTAAATAGTTATTGTTTAGCAAAAAAAGAAATATTTTAAATGTTGGATAATACAATAATTTTTATATATTAGAGACAAATGAAAAGAGAATAGTTAAATAGAACAATTAAATTTGATTAATATACTTATTTAAAAGTCAATAAGTATATTAAACAAATTTTATTTATTATTTACTTATTTATTTATTATTTATTTATTATAATTAGACCTATATTCAATTATTAAATTGATTGATTTAAGCAAGATTTATACAATGTAATAAATTACTTAAGGTATTCAGTTGAATTCATATTTTGTAGCCAACTAACTTAAGTCTTAAGTGTGCTTAAGATATTACGAATTTGTGACTTATCTCTCATAATCTATCATAATGCAAATCAAGTCACAATTATCGACTTAGGTCAACATCTTGAACAAACCTATAACAATCGA